>CM020044.1:11878976-11883976 GCA_009769605.1 Bucorvus abyssinicus | reverse complement strand
GGAGGGGGCAGGAAGAGATAGTCACGCTTCTTTAAGAGGGTAGAAAAAAAATAACAATAATTAAAAAAAAAAGCAAGGAGGGGTTGGGGTGGATGCACACTCACGCACACACACGCTGCACCCTGCCCGCACCGGCGCCTCGGGGAGGGGAAGGGATTACACAGCCGCCCCCCCCCCTCCCCCCGACTCTTCCCCGAGGCCGAGGGCTGCAGAAGCACCAGCCGGAGCCCCCGGCCTGTAGGGCCGGGCCCCATCCCTCCGCAGCAGAAGGCAAAACGCGATAGACCACAGCACAATTAGCGGCCCGAAAGTCGGGGCGGCGGAGCGGGGGATCGCCTAGCCCAGGCGGAGAGGGCTCTGGGCCCCCTGCCCGTCCCGGGTGCCCGAGCTGAGGGGTTGGATCAGCCCCCCAAAAATGGGTTTGATTGGGTTTGTTATAGATTACGGGAGGAAAAAAAAATTAAATTGAATGCTCGCTGCTCCCGCTCTTCCCGGCGGCCGCGGCAGCGCAGCCCGCGGGGCTACGGCCCACCAGGCTGCCGGTAGCGCCGGGACCACGCCGGAGCCAGTGGATGCGTTCGGTGCCAGAGCACGACCCCAGCTCGGGAGCACCGCGGGGACGTCCGTGACCCAATCCCGGCTCCTTCCCCCCAGCCGGGCCCCAAGAGAGACCCGCAGGCTCCCGAGCCCCCGGGCGCGGCAAAAAGGATGCTCCCAGAGCCGGCGCGGGAAGGGAAAGGAGGCTTGGAGAGACACCGTGAGACAAAGATGATGGAGGATCCGCAGCAAACGGCGTCAGCCCATCCCGGAGGGACCGTCCCCGCCGCCTGAGCAGGGTTTACGGACGCACACGCAGCCCCCGCGCAGCCGCCCGGCCCCACCACACCGAGCCGAGCCGCCCCGCACGGCCGGAGCGGAGGCGCCGGCTCGGCCTCGCCATCCGCTCGCAGCCACCGCGGCACAAAACAGCGTCTGAAGGTTCAACAGCCAAGCCGCCTCGCGCCCGCACCCCCCTGTTCAATTCCCAGTTTATTTTTTCAAAATCAGTTGAAGCAAATAGATGGTTCCCCCTCCCCATCCCTGCGGCCGAGGGCGTGAGCAGTTCGTTAAAATTAAGTTGTACAAGTTCCACACGCTCTCGATGCACCTACGAGCTTTATTGACATTCTCCAGCGTATCCTGGGCCCATGATTAAGCCTCATATTTGCATGTTAATTTTTCGCCCTTGACTCATTTAAGAAAAACGTTTACAGTGGAAAAAAAAAATATTTTAAAAAAAGGTTTCGGGAAGCCAGGCTGGGATGCCACTCTCTTTTGCAAGATTAAAAAAAAAAGAAAAAGGAATAATAAGAAGAAAATAAATCATCAAAGACCAGTACAAGGCAGGGAAACAAAAGGAGAAGGCCGAGACGAGCGGGGCTGTGGGTCCGAGGGCTGCGGGCCCGTCCCGGAGCAGGGACACGGGTCCGGGCTGCAGGGTCTGGCGGAGTCTCCCCAGAGACCGCTCGGCGCGGGGGAGGAGGGAGAAGCGGGGTGGGGGGCACGGTTTTTACCTGCACTCTGGACTCCACCAAGTCCAGCCTGAGAGCCAGAGCCTCTCGCATAAACACGTCCGGGTAATGACTCTCATTAAACGCCTTTTCCAGCTCCTCGAGCTGCCAGCCAGTAAAATTGGTGCGGGTTCGTCTTCTTTTACAGCCAGGACTTTCTTTGTCCGGGTCACCCGAGTCTGAAAAGGCAGAAATACCCTCAGCAACCTGGAAGACAGGCCTTCTCCCCCCCACCCTGCGATCCACAGGAACCTTTTAACTTTCGTGCTCGGTAGCGTTGGTAAGAGAGCGGGATTATGCACACACCTGCGCTAAAAATGGGGAGGAACCCGATCTGCCCTCGCCTCCTCCGAAAATGTACTTTACAGAACATTTATTCCTGAAGGAAGCTCTCCGCAGGCACTCAGCTGGCGGAGAGAGAGAGAGAAGTTCCAATATTTGCTCAAGCTACCAAAGGTTTCATCAAAAAAAATTAGAAATCTCCCCTTTTTCCCTTTCCCAGCCCCCTCGAGCACCGGCGTGGGCCGCAGCTCCCGGCCCGGTTCCCCCGGGACCCCGAGGGCAGGGTGGCCCCCGGGCCTCCCCCGGATCCCCCGGGCACGGGGCTGGGGTGCTCGCAGCCTCTCCCAGTACGTCCGTCGCAGGTTGGGGATTTACAGCCCTGGCTGCACCTCTCCTAACGTTTTCTGCCAGGTGTGGAAATTTATTATTAATAATAATTGTTATTTAGTTGAGGGGCAGAGGGGAGCTGCTCCAGGGTAAATAAAAAGGATGTTGGGGAGACAAAGTGTTTTAATAGCTGAACAATAGCAGTGCCACAGGCCGGTGGGGAGGAAAGGGAAGGGAAGGAGAGCGCTTCCCTTTGGTTAAATCATTTTTTTAATAGAAAAAAAATACCGCTCTTCTTCGCTCAAACTTCAGCTATTCCCATTATTATTTTTATTTTTTTTAACGGTGCGTTCCGAGCCCCCACCCCAGAGATGAACTTTGGGGGAAGGCACCGGGCCGGGCCCGCTATTGTTCAGGGCACACGCGTGGCCCCGCACCGGTAGGAACGGGGGATGCTCCCGGCGCTCTGCCCGGGCCCCCCCTCGCTCCGCCCTGTCCGCCCCACTCGGGGGTGTCCCGAGCACAGCCGCCCCCCGCTCCAGGCACCCCACTACCCGCAGACGGGGGTGCGGAGCGGGGAGGGGGGGCGCGGTGCTTTTCTCCCTCCGCGCTGACACGCTCCGGGTGGGGAGCGGTGGTCGGGTCACGGGGGGACAGGGGGGACACGGGGCCGCTCCTACCTGCGAGCTTGAAGGGCTGGCTGTCCCCGCTCACCCCGCAGCCGGAGGGGATGAGCGGCGCCGGGTTGACCACGGAGGCGGCGCAGGAGCCGCTCAGTAATCCATCGATGGAGAAGGGGACCGAGGCGGCCGCCGACTGCAGCTGGTGCCCGGCCAGCTCGTAGACGTGGTGGTGACCGAGCGGGTAAGGGAAACCCACCATGCCCCCGAACTGGGCATGGGGATGCTCCAGGATGCGGCTGTCCATCATGGGGGCGGCTCTAGCGCGGGGGGTGCCGGCGGGGCTGGGGGTGCTGGCGGCGGGGCGGCTGGGGCCGGGGGTGCTGCTGCCCGAGGAGGAGGCGCGGCGAGGGGCTCATGCTGCAGGGCGCCCGGGCGCTTTAACTTTATCAACATCAGGCTCCCAATAATTAGCTCAGGCTGGGGGAATTTGGGACCAATAAGAAACGTTAATCGGTCCTGACGTCAGAGACGTGCCAGTGTGGGGAGCAAACGTTTTCCATATCGATTGCTAATTATACCTGACATCCAGCCTCAATAAACAATATCAGAGCTGTCACAACACGGCGAGGGGGGCTTTGATAGGAACTCCAGCCCGAGGAGGGCGGCGGGGGCCGGGCGGGCAGGGGAGGGTGCGGGGGGGGGACGGAGGGGAACTCACGGATCTGCCTGATACCCGGTTAAACACTAAACAGCCGGAGTTAGACACACACACAGCCTCCCCCCCACCCCTCCAACCCACCCTCTTCCCCCTTGTCCCCTCCCCTCTCCAAATCACTAATAGATTTCCCTTTAAAACATTCACCAGCGTGTTGTGGGGATTTTTCACCAGAAATGCTCTACTCTCTGAACCTTTAAAGTGATGTTGCTCCAATTACAGAGAGACATTGAGCGGCAAATAGACTGATCCAATAATAGGAGATTCATCATCCGCTCTTTCCAGAGCTGTCACATTGAATTTAAAACTACAAGCCTTTTCATCTCCTCTCCGGCTCTATAACAGGGGAGAGGGGAGGGGGGCAGAGGGGAAAAATGGGGGTGGGGGGGGTGGGGGGGGAGAAAACGGGAAGAGGCGTTTGCAGCGTTTAGAAGGAGATTTGAGCGTATCAATCGAAATCATAATTAATGCAATCTCCTATCGATTCGGCCACGGACACCCCCTCCCCAGCAGCAACCACAACCCTTGAATTGTGAGCTCAGCCACAACCGGGAGCAGCCTCTGCTCGCTAAAGGGGAGGCCAAAAAATTGAAAAACCAGCAAAAATGAAACCCAAATAAAGTTCCCATCCCTCCCCTCTCAGCAGCACCCTCCACCCCACCCCCGCCCTCGAAGGCAAAGCACCCGTCGCACACCCCGCGCTTCGCCCCGCCAGTCATTAACAGCTTCCACACAGCCGCCAAATCCGTGCTGGTCAAATTACGGCCCCACAGAAGTTTTCCCCCAACTGAAACATCGAGAGGGTGCCCCGGTTAGTGATTAAAGGGACGGTTCTCCGGCAAGGCGCGGGGCTGGGGACCCCCAGTTTTGTGCCCTCCCCCGCTGAGCCTGGCTAGAGAAACCCTTTCCAAGCTCCTGGGAGGGAGGAAGAGGGGGGCTTCGTTCCGCCTCCTCCCATCCCGAGCCCGCTGGGCTCCCCTGGGCCGGGAGGCACCCGGGCCGGCACCCCCCGGCCCCCGGGAAGGTGGGAAGGGGAGCGCAGGGAAAAGCAGCGTTTGCGATTAACAAAGAGGAGAAGGGAGAGAAAGAACCGGGCTGGAAAATCAAACAGGGGAAACTCTTTAAATCTTCCTGGGAGGTTCGTGCGGAATTAAATCCTGCGAGTCGTGGAGGTGGGGGGGGGGGGGGGGGGAGGCGAGCAGGGTGAAGAGAGAAAGGGAAAACAATAAATAGGAAGGGAAAAGGAGAGAGAGGGGAAGGGGAAAGAGGGAGAGACACTTTATCTCTGGAAAACATACAAATAGATTTTCCAGTTATAAAATATCCAGTCAAGATGATACATTTTCTAGTGCTGGTTTGTGTGGGTATGAGAGAGGGGGAAGCTAAAATTGAAATAAAAAGGAAGTCGAGTCTCTAATCTATGTTGTCTGTCCGGAGCTGTATTTATTCACCTAATTGAATGCCATACAATATACTGCTGCATTATTGCTGTTCCCTCCCTCC